>CM040911.1:7228891-7241391 GCA_023029165.1 Gobiocypris rarus | reverse complement strand
ATTTGGTTATTTGGTCATTTATGTTTAATAGTTAGACACACATTTAATCATTACGTTTAACCCTTTGTGGAAAGTACCCATTCATGATCTCATATAGATCGTTAATAATTCCAGAGTAAGTCAGAATAAATCAAAACGTAACAATTTATTAAACAGTCAGGTATAATTCCAATTACATAATCAATTCAAAGATCCTCAACACATCGAATACTCTTAAGTAAAGAGATGCGTTCCTGACTTTCCATAGGTTACATAACGTTGGCTGGACACAACGTTACGGGCGAATCTGAATACAAAATTGCGCCCTGACTCTTCTGTCACACTACCTTAAGTATTCAGACCTGACAATAACTTCTTTCAAATGGTAACATATGTTAACAAAGGGAATTTACATTTAATCACTGTCTGTATTGACAAGACCAAATGGTTGACACACCTACCATACTATATATGCAACATCTCTTTAAACTCTTAAAACCATTGTTATCTTCTTGAATATTTCTGTGGGGATGAGATATTTGTACCAGTCACACTAAGACATTTCCAATGATATCAAACACATATATATTGTTTAGTATTTGTTCATTTTTAGATCATATAGATTTTGGGTATATTTTCAATGGTCACAGCCATTAGGAAGTAGGATGGGGGGAGAGATAAATACATGTAAATTAGAGCCATTCTAAGTTGATTCACTCAGTGTGATGTCGTCTGCAAAAAGTGTCCATTGTCCTCAACCAGACAAACCGGCAGCACTTTTTAAAGCCTTTCAGTCCGCCTCTTGGTCCATTGGGTCAAACTCAAGTGGATCCCATGGGATCATAATTAGACGTTGGTTGATATCTTTTGAGATGTAAGTTGTCTTTGCAATGTAAGCAGCTGTAGGGACCTTCTTAGGGCTCTGTGTTCACCGGCTGGACACCCAGTCTCATCAGGTGTATGTAGTTTGAGTTCAGCAGGTGGATTAGTGTCTTTCAGGTGTTCTACCTGTGGTAGAAGTTCAGCACATCATGTGGGCATCGATTCATAGAGTCAGTCTCGGACCTTGTGACCTGTTCAGTTAACGTGTCACTCCTTCATGGAGAACTTTCTGCTTCTGTAGCACCTTTCCGATGATAATCTGAACCTCCTTGTCCAATCCTCTCACCTCCAACGGTGCGGTTATCTGGCTCCTTTGTAGTTACACGCCATTTGGTGCATGACACCTGAAAAGCATCTTAATGACCTCTTAATGACTGAACACTGGTGAACTTGAAGTCATAAGGAACACATAATGCAGCAAAAAACAGAAACATAAAAGTAGGTTCATGTCAGATAGTGCGATTGGTACATCTTCTCTCAAGTGTTTTTCAAGGTCATAAATGGTAGGGTGGTCTCATTTTATCATCTAATTCTTCACTATCACTGTGGTGGTAGTGCAATCTAAGTATTCTTGGTCTGAATCACTCAAGGAAATGCAGCAAAAAGTCAGTTCAATTAATATATTTAAATATATGATATGCATCAATAAACCATATAAGAATAACAACAATTCAATCACAATTATGAAGGTGTATATCGGTATATAATTACCACTGTGTTTGTTCAGGAATCCCATATGTTATTAATGCAGATCTAAATATGATTAGTCATACAATAATGGGGATTGTGTATTCCTGGTAACTGTGTGTGTGTGTGTGTGTGTGTGTGTGTGTGTGTGTGTGTGTGTGTGTGTGTGTGTGTGTGTGTGTGTGAGAGTGTGTGTGAGTGAGTGAGAGTGTGTGATAGTGTGTTATGTATGCTGCCACAGTCAATGACAAAAATAAATTTTGTAATTTTGTAATTTGATTGAAGTTCTCACACTTCAGATTTATCTTTGCTTGATAACATTTCTGATATTAGCAATGTGTTGAGGAAAACCAGGGGCCCTCTGGTTTGCCAACCATCCCAATATCAGAAGGTTTAAACACTTGGAAGTTTAATTGCAGCAGGTCTGTCTCTGCTTGAGAATTTGCATCATTGACTTGTGATCTGTAGCCATGCATATGTACAATGCATTGTTTTCCCATGAGTTAGTGGATGGTTGAAAATAAAGTCATCATGGGATGTCTACTGCTCTGTGTGTGTGAAGCTATCTGGATCTGTTAGTGTGAAAAAATGGGCAATAGATCTTTAGTGAAGTAACACTTTTAGACTCTATGCCATCTTTATCGTCTATGATGTGTAATGTTCAGCCTGAATAGATTTGGTCTATTCCAGGTGATGTTGTCGTGAGTGTAGGGTGTGTTGGGAGATGGGTGGAATCTAATCAATATCAATCTGTGTTGCATAATTTAGTACCAGTGCTACACTGGGAGGTCGTGTAGTCATATTGTGAGATGTGAATGACCCCATCATATTTATATTCGCACCCATCTCTCACATCTCAAGTTCTGACAATTTTCCGTTGCCCTGGCTCTGATGCAGGGGGAGGGGGACTTTTGGTCGTCCGTCCTCCAAGGAATTGCAATTGTCAACCTGAGATAGAAACAAATTTAGAGAGAAACAAATTAGGAGAGAAAACAATTTAGAGAGAAACACAGTTAATTTCTGCTGTTGTTTCAGTTTTTTAACACTTAAAGCTGCTCTTGCAGTCGAGCCATCACAATCTGCTGTGTTTTAGCATTATAAACTCCAGTTCTGCTGGAGAATTTTTCTTTGTTTTAGCATTATAAACTCCAGTTCTGCTGGAGAATTTTTCTGTGTTTTAGCATTATAAACTCCAGTTCTGCTGGAGAATTTTTCAGGATTAATCAGAAACTTCTAGTTGCTCTCATTACAGTTAGTTTGAGTGAAAGATGAATTGGTTTTCTATTATCTGTGCCACACTTCTAGTTTTTCTAGTTCTGTAGGCATAAGATAATATCACAACTCCCCTCCATTTTGGCACTGGGAATTGAACCAATGAAAAGTATTAGAACTTGCTCAAATTAGAAATTGCAAAGGTCAGAGTTATTGAGTCCTGTTGTGATGGAAACATTTTCATGGTTAGTGCAATTGTAATTCACACTGTAGCCAGACGGCAATTCTATGCTCCTGTACATGGTTTTACTGCAGCTATATGGGAAATAGCAGAGTTTCCACTCAGAAGACAAACAAATTCAACATAGACAGACACACATGCAACTTGAAATTGCTATACAATTCCAGTATTGCGATTATTCCAATTTACACAAGATACGTGGCCTAGAATGCATAGCATCTCTACAACCTTTACCTAAGTGTTTAATGCAACATTTACAGTAAAGCAATCATGTGTTTTAAAGAATAAACTTAACTAGCCTATGTGCATCTAGTAGCACAAACAACTATAATGTGTGTTCTATGCGCACGTGTTTAGTACAATTACAAATTTGAAAATACAGACAGGATCATTGCAATTTGGATGTTTTAATTATTAAACTCACTGCTATTGACCACTATAAAGAGATCAATAGCTGAAGTTCTTCATGAACACTGCAGTTGAGGATATTCATGTCAAATCTTTTACATTGTGTTATACTCAGCAATCAAGATTCCGATAACATTGAGCCTTGCACCGGCCGGGTTTACGATCTCTTGCCACAACTCGTCAGTCTTGGTCATTAAGGCAGAGGCGACACACTGATATTCTGGACGTCCGTTACCACTGTGATCATTCCAGAATATTTTTATTCAGTTCTCTTGGATCTGACTTCGCTTAATTAATGCAAAATTGTTTCCAATCAGAGGCCATGACCATTATCAATGAATTAAGCGACCAACCTGCTATAACTCTAATGATAACTTTCTATAATCATGCCGTGGTTTTCCACGTTTACGTAATTAGAACAACGTTACAATAATTAGGAATTGAGGTTGCCCTATTTAGATTGGTCTAACAATTTATTATTGTTCTAAACGGAATAGACTCGTTTGGCCTATCAACTTCTTTCAGTCCAAGTATACGTACCTTACGCGAAAGTGCTAGTCGGAGCTCTAAAACATCAGTCTGGTGTGTTTCACCAATAACCGCATCTTAGTCCGTGTAACTAACCTGAGCGTAGTTTGTGGTGTCATGGACACATGATCTACTGAAGTTTAAATGTATAAAACAAATCATTCGGAAATCAAGGATTTTGAATTATTTTTCTGGTAGCAAAACATTACAAACAGCAAAAGTTCTGTTTACAGATTTCCCCAGTTTTGTGTCACCTTCCTCCACATAATGTCCTGCTTGGCAATTGCAATACAATGTATATTATATTTTTATTTATAATATAATTATATTAAAAAGAATATCAAATATTAATGTTATTTCTGGTCCATGTTACCTTGTTATTTGAGCTGGCTCAATTAATGAAAAGGTTTTTTCACAGCCGACTGGCATGTTCCTTGCATGCACTTTATACAACAGTCAGGATTAAGGAGGACTCTGTTGTCGTTAACATCCAATGAACTAGCAGCACATGCTGGGTGCAGTCCAATCCCTGCTCAAATTCTGTTTTTGAGAGTGAAGTTTCGTATTGTATTTTCGTGTCAATACATTTGAATATGAAAAGGCTGTGGTTCAGGGATGATGTGGCACATTCATTGTATCTCTTTTTAGATTTCAAATGCCTATTTGTTTGATTTAGTCTATTTAAAGACTAACCTGCACGATGGCACCGTGGCAATTTTAACTGATTTACAAAATGTGATAGATTTAGCTTGTGTTACTTCTTTCTAACGCTCCCATGCAACGTGGAGAGAAAGTGTTCTCCGAGTGGGCGTGATATGCCCCGTGGGCTCAGATGAGCCACTCAGAAACATTAAATCATGCGTTTTCTTGACAAAAATAGTAACAAACATCACTATCATTCTGTTTATCAGTTTTAGATTTTAATCTTACCGCCTCTTGATTATTTTTTGTTGAGTATTTTCGATTTTGTAGCAGTAACAGCAATTGGTCAAACAAAAAGTTTTCTTAGCTTTAACATATTGCATTGCATCACTCTTGTTTCTCCCAATTTTGCTTTTCATAAACAAATGCAGTATCAAATCGCATGTTTTCTAATTGTTTCTGAACTTAGATTTTTCATTCTATTGTCTGATCGCTCTCATCGCGCGTTGCACATAGTTAATGAGACAATGGAGACTCGTCTGATTTTATCACATTAGGCTCTAATTCTTCGTCGAGTCTCAGAAAATAGATCGTTTTAGTTTAGTTTCGATCTCTTGTTGCGCGAATGCCGACAAGGAGATCTTTAACAATTAATAGCAAGAGTTTTCATTTCTTATCTACGCTGTTGTTAACCATGTCTGATATGTGGTTATGTCTATTCAATCAATTCACAAACTCCGGATTTACAGCACGGTCAAACATTCGGGTTTTCCCAAAACATTTCTAAACAAGACAGAATGAATTTGACTTACCACAACAGCTGAAGAAAGAGAAGCTCAAACCTCTTGATGATTTTAGAATCCAATACTTCGCTGAAAAACATGCTGCTCGTTGTGTTCGAGCACTGCAGCATCACGTCGCCGGGTCACCAAGCTGTAAGACCGCTGAAATCGCTCCAATGGCGGCAGCGAAGGGCGGGCGAAGGTATCTGTGCGTTCGATGTTTTCAGCTGGGCAAAATGGATCTAATTCCAATTCCTCTTTATCTGACTCCATTTTATTATAATTTAGAATTTAGATTAGAATGCCAATTTGGTTATTTGGTCATTCATATTTAATAGTTAGACACACATTTAATTATTCCGTTTAACCCTTTGTGGAAAGTACCCATTCATGATCTCATATAGATCGTTAATAATTCCAGAGTAAGTCAGAATAAATAAAAATGTAACAATTTATTAAACAGTCAGGTATAATTCCAATTACATAATCAATTCAAAAGATTCTCAAAACATCGAATACTCTTAAGTAAAGAGATGCGTTCCTGACTTTCCATAGGTTACATAACGTTGGCTGGACACAACGTTACGGGCGAATCTGAATACAAAATTGCGCCCTGACTCTTCTGTCACACTACCTTAAGTATTCAGACCTGACAATAACTTCTTTCAAATGGTAACATATGTTAACAAAGGGAATTTACATTTAATCACTGTCTGTATTGACAAGACCAAATGGTTGACACACCTACCATACTATATATGCAACATCTCTTTAAACTCTTAAAACCATTGTTATCTTCTTGAATATTTCTGTGGGGATGAGATATTTGTACCAGTCACACTAAGACATAGATAGATAGATAGATAGGCAGAATTATAGATAGACAAACAGACAGAAGTACAGACAGATAGACAGAAAAAAGTATAGATAGACAGACAGAAGTATAGACCAACAGACAGAAGTATAGATAGATAGACAGACAGACAGACAGGCAGAAGTATAGATAGACAGACAGACAGGCAGAAGTATAGATAGACAGACAGAAAAAAGTATAGATAGAGAGAAAGAAGTATAGATAGATAGGCAGAAGTATAGACAGATAGACAGACAGACAGTTGTAGACAGACAGAAGTATAGACAGACAGACAGAAGTATAGATAGACAGACAGACAGGCAGAAGTATAGATAGACAGACAGAAAAAAGTATAGATAGAGAGACAGAAGTATAGATAGATAGGCAGAAGTATAGACAGATAGACAGACAGTTGTAGACAGACAGAAGTATAGACAGATAGACAGAAGTATAGACAGAAAGACAGACAGAAGTACAGACAGACAGAAGTATAGATAGACAGACAGACAGACAGACAGGCAGAAGTATAGATAGACAGACAGAAAAAAGTATAGATAGAGAGACAGAAGTATAGATAGATAGGCAGAAGTATAGACAGATAGACAGACAGTTGTAGACAGACAGAAGTATAGACAGAAGTATATACAGAAAGACAGACCGAAGTACAGACAGACAGAAGTATAGATAGATAGACAGACAGAAGTATAGACAGATAGACAGACAGTTGTAGACAGACAGAAGTATAGACAGATAGACAGAAGTATAGACAGAAAGACAGACAGAAGTACAGACAGACAGAAGTATAGATAGATAGACAGACAGAAGTATAGACAGACAGTAGTAGACAGATAGACAGACAGAAGTATAGACGTACAGACAGACAGTAGTAGACAGATTGTCACATGCCTGTTCTGTCTTGTGTGCACATGTGGGTTTTGTTATTTTGGAACATGTGCTCCTGTCATTGTCTGATCCCTCCCCCTTGTTATCTCATTATTGGTTTCATTTGCCCCACCTGTGTTCCCTCATTCTCAGTTTGATTTCTCCCCTTTATATACTCCTTGTGTTTGTCAGTCCGGGTCGGATCGTTGTTATGTCTACGTCTCCCGTTCCCCAGTTGGTATGTTGAGTTTATGTATTTCTAGTTTATGTTTTTCCCCCTTGTGGGTTTTGTTTTGAGTTTATGTTTTATTTTGTAATAAATCCTTATTTTCTGCACTTGAGTCCTCGCACCTGTTTGTCTTTTGTGTAAACGTGACACAGATAGACAGACAGAAGTATAGACAGATAGACAGACAGTAGTAGACAGATACACAGACAGTAGTAGACAGAAAGACAGACAGAAGTATATACAGATAGACAGAAGTATAGACAGACAGACAGACATATTGATAGACAGACAAGTATAGACAGACAGAAGTTAGTTAGATAGACAGACAGACAGACAGAAGTTAGATAGATAGACAGACAGAAGTTAGATAGATAGACAGACAGACAGAGAAGTAAAGACAGACAGACAAACAGAAGTATAGTTAGACAGACAGACAGACGTATAGATAGATAGTTAGATAGACAAGTATAGACAGACAGACAGAAGTTAGATAGATAGACAGACAGAAGTATAGATAGACAGACAGACAGACAGACAGAAGTAAAGACAGACAGACAGACAGACGTATAGATAGACAGACAAGTATAGACAGACAGACAAGTATAGACAGACAGAAGTTAGATAGATAGACAGACAGAAGTATAGATAGATAGACAAAAGTTAAGACAGCCAGCCAGAAGTATAGACAGATAGACAGACAGACAGACGAATAGATAGACAGACAGACAGACAAGTATAGACAGAAAGAAGTATAGGCAGACAGACAGACAGAAGTATAGACAGATAGACAGACAGGTATAGACAGACAGAAGTATAGGCAGACAGACAGACAGACAGACAGACAGACAGAAGTAGACAGACAGACAGAGGTATAGACAGGCAGAAGTATAGACAGACAAACAGACTGAAGTATAGATAGATAGACAGACAGGCAGAAGTTAGATGGATAGACAGACAGGCAGAAGTTAGATAGACAGACAGACAGGCAGAAGTTAGATAGATAGACAGACGTATAGACAGACAGAAGTTAGTAAGATAGATAGGCAGACAGAAGTATAGATAGACAGACAGACGTATATATAGACAGACAAGTGTAGATAGACAGACAAGCATAGACAGAAGTTAGATAGACAGGCAGAAGTTAGACGGACAAACAGGCAGAAGTTAGATAGATAGACAGACAGAAGTCTAGATAGACAGACAGACAGAAGTACAGACAGACAGACATATAGATAGACAGACAGACGTATAGATAGACAGACAAGTAAAGACAGACAGAAGTATAGATAGATAGACAGAAGTAAAGACAAAAAGACAGAAGTAAAGACAGACAGACAGACAGACGAAGAGATAGACAGACAGACAGACAGACAGACAAGATAGACAGACAGACAGACAAGTATAGGCAGACAGACAGACAGACAAATGTATACAGACAGACAGAAGTTAGATAGATAGACAGACAGGCAGTCAGAAGTTAGATAGATAGACAGACATCCAACAGAAGCCCTACACACTGAATTCTGCAAAATGATTCTAAAACTACAAAGGAAAACACCCAATAATGCATGTAGGGCAGAATTGGGCCGATTCCCATTGATTATTAATATGAAAAAAGATCTCTCAAATTCTGGATGCACCTAAAATCAAGTCCCACAGAATCGCTACATTTTAAAGCGTTACAAACCTAAGAACTGAACCCCAAAAAAAGTTCCCTCAGTCAGCTTGTTCTGAGACTGACTAACCCGACTAACTCTACTAACACTAACGAGTCTCAGACCAGCACTGCTTCTCATCCAAACATCAGAATAAACCAAATTATCAAACAATCCAAAAATACCTATCTGGAACATTGGGATCAGGAAACTAAAACACAAAGTAAATTACAATTCTATCGAACTCTAAAGTCAAATTATGAATTGGAAGAATATCTCCAGAGTGTCAGAGACACAAAGCAGAGACGGATCCTGACCAAGTACAGGCTCAGTGAGCACAGTCTGGCCATCTAGAGTGTGTGTGTGTGTGTGTGTGTGTGTGTGTGTGTGTGTGTGTGTGTGTGTGTGTGTGTGTGCGTCTGACCTCAGTGTGTTTCCCTACTGCCCACCACAGTGACCCTCTCAGTACGTGTGTATATATATGTTAAAACACTGTGGTATCAAATGTTCTAATGTTCTGTTTATTTAAGTTTAAGTTATGATGTAGTATTTTCCTCTATTATTTTGATGTTTATTCTATCATTAAGATTATTATTTATGTTCATGTATGTATTATTATTTTTGTTCATATAATCCTAGCTTTGGCAATATTGTATGATTTACATTCATGCCAATAAAGCAAATTTGAATTGAATTGAATTGACAGACAGAAGTAAAGACAGACAGAAAGACAGACAGACAGAAGTATAGACAGACAGACAGACAGACAGTATAGATAGACAGACAGACGTATATATAAACAGACAGACGTATAGATAGACAGACAGACAAGTATAGACAGACAGACAGAAGAATAGACAGACAAAAGTATAGACAGACAGACAGAGACAAGTATAGACAGACAGAAGTATAGATAGACAGACAGAGACAAGTATAGACAGACAGAAGTATAGATAGACAGACAGACAGACAGAAGTAAAGACAGATAGACAGAAAAAAGTATAGATAGACAGACAGAAGTATAGACCAACAGACAGAAGTATAGATAGATAGACAGACAGAAGTATAGACAGAGAGACAGACAGACGTATAGACAGACAGACAGAAGTATGGACTGACAGACAGAAGTATAGATAGACAGACAGACAGAAGTATAGACAGATAGACAGACAGAAGTATAGACAGATAGACAGACAGACATATTAATAGACAGACGGACGCAAAGATAGACAGACAAAGGTTAGATAGATAGACAGACAGAAGTATAGATAGATAGACAGACAGAAGTAAAGACAGAAAGACAGACAGAAGTATAGACAGACAGACGTATAATAGACAGACAAGTACAGACAGACAGAAGTTAGATAGATAGACAGAAGTAAAGACAGACAGACAGACAGAAGTATAGATAGACAGACAGACAAGTATAGACAGACAGACAGACAGAAGTAGACAGACAGACAGACAGAGGTATAGACAGGCAGAAGTATAGACAGACCGACAGACCGAAGTATAGATAGATAGACAGACAGACAGACAGACAGAAGTATAGACAGACATACAAAAGTTAGATAGATAGACAGACAGGCAGAAGTTAGAAAGATAGACAGACAGGCAGAAGTTAGAAAGATAGACAGACAGAAGTATAGATAGACAGACAGGCAGAAGTATAGATAGATAGACAGGCAGACAGGCAGGCAGAAGTATAGATAGATAGACAGACAGAAGTTTAGATAGATATACAGACAGAAGTACAAATAGACAGACAGACAGAAGTATAGATAGACAGACAGACAGACAGATAGGCAGGCAGAAGTATAGATAGACAGACAGGTAGAAGTATAGACAGACAGACAGACAGAAGTAAAGACAGATAGACAGAAAAAAGTATAGATAGACAGACAGAAGTATAGACAGACGTATAGACAGACAGAAAGACAGACAGAAGTTAGATAGATATACAGGCAGAAGTATAGAAAGACAGACAGAAGTAAAGACAGACAGAAAGAAGTATAGACAGATAGACAGATGTTAGATAGATAGATAGACAGACAGGCAGAAGTTAGATAGATAGACAGACTGGCAGAAGTTAGATAGATAGACAGACAGGCAGAAGTTAGATAGACAGACAGACAGGCAGAAGTTAGATAGATAGACAGACAGAAGTAAAGACAGACAGACAGAAGTATAGACAGATAGACAGAAGTACAGACAGGCAAACAGACAGAAGTATAGATAGACAGACAGACGTATAGATAGACAGACAGACAAGTATAGACAGATAGACAGACAGAAGTTACATAGACAGACAGATAGAAGTATAGACAGACAGACAGACAGACGTATAGACAGACTGTCAGTTAGATAGATAGACAGACAGAAGTATAGATAGACAGACAGAAAAGTAAAGACAGACAGACAAACAGACGTATAGATAGACAGACAGACAGACAGACGTATAGATAGATAGTTAGATAGACAAGTATAGACAGGCAAACAGAAGTTAGATAGATACACAGACAGAAGTAAAGACCGACAGACAGACAAGTATAGACAGACAGACAAGTATAGACAGACAGAAGTTAGATAGATAGATAGACAGACAGGCAGAAGTTAGATAGATAGACAGACTGGCAGAAGTTAGATAGATAGACAGACAGGCAGAAGTTAGATAGACAGACAGACAGGCAGAAGTTAGATAGATAGACAGACAGAAGTAAAGACAGACAGACAGAAGTATAGACAGATAGACAGAAGTACAGACAGGCAAACAGACAGAAGTATAGATAGACAGACAGACGTATAGATAGACAGACAGACAAGTATAGACAGATAGACAGACAGAAGTTACATAGACAGACAGATAGAAGTATAGACAGACAGACAGACAGACAGACAGACGTATAGACAGACTGTCCGTTAGATAGATAGACAGACAGAAGTATAGATAGACAGACAGAAAAGTAAAGACAGACAGACAAACAGAAGTATAGATAGACAGACAGACAGACAGACGTATAGATAGATAGTTAGATAGACAAGTATAGACAGGCAAACAGAAGTTAGATAGATACACAGACAGAAGTAAAGACCGACAGACAGACAAGTATAGACAGACAGACAAGTATAGACAGACAGAAGTTAGATAGATAGACAGACAGAAGTATAGATAGATAGACAGAAGTTAAGACAGACAGCCAGAAGTATAGACAGACAGACGAATAGATAGACAGACAGACAGACAAGTATAGACAGAAAGACAGAAGTATACAGACAGACAGAGGTATAGACAGGCAGAAGTATAGACAGACAAACAGACCGAAGTATAGATAGATAGACAGACAGGCAGAAGTTAGATAGATAGATAGATAGATAGATAGATAGATAGATAGATAGATAGATAGATAGATAGATAGATAGATAGATAGATAGACAGACAGGCAGAAGTTAGATAGATAGATAGACAGACAGACAGACAGGCAGAAGTTAGATAGATAAACAGACAGGCAGAAGTTAGATA